>OW051481.1:0-13499 GCA_932521405.1 Oscheius sp. JU1382
CTCTTTTAGTTTATCTATAAAATATAACTCTGAAGAAGTTAAGAATTTTAGGAGTGTTGAAAAGTAATAATAATGTTATTAATTTTGTTAATTCTTTGGTGGTTGCTCTTCCTTCTAGAAAAAGTTTAACTTTAAGTTGAAATTTTGGTAGAATACTAGGGATGATTTTGGTTTTTCAGATTTTAACTGGTACTTTTTTGGCTTTCTATTATACTGCTGATAGTTTAATGGCTTTTTCTACTGTTCAGTATATTATATATGAGACTAATTTTGGTTGAGTATTTCGTATTTTTCATTTTAATGGTGCTAGTTTATTCTTTGTTTTTTTGTATATACATATTTTTAAAGGTATATTTTTTATAAGTTACCGTTTAAAAAATGTTTGAATAAGAGGTTTAACTTTGTACTTGTTGATTATAATAGAGGCTTTTATAGGTTATGTTTTGGTTTGAGCCCAAATGAGTTTTTGGGCCGCCGTTGTTATTACCAGGCTTTTAAGTGTTATTCCTATTTGAGGTCCTACTATTGTCACTTGGATTTGAAGGGGTTTTGGTGTTACTGGGGCTACTTTGAAGTTTTTTTTTGTTTTACATTTTTTGGTTCCTTGAGGTTTATTAGTAGTAATGCTATTACACTTAGTTTTCTTACATAGTACTGGTAGAACTTCTAGTTTATATTGTCATGGTGATTATGATAAAATTAGCTTTGGGCCAGAGTATTGGGGTAAAGATGCTTATAATGTATTAATTTGGTTGTTATTTGTTGTGTTTTCTTTGATTTATCCTTTTAATTTAGGTGATCCAGAGATGTTTATTGAAGCGGACCCTATAATAAGTCCGGTTCATATTGTTCCTGAGTGGTATTTTTTATTCGCTTATGCTATTTTACGTGCTATTCCAAATAAAATTTTGGGGGTTATTGCTTTGTTAATGAGTATTGTTGTTTTTTATTTTTTTGCTTTGGTGAATAATTATACTTCTTGTTTAACCAAGCTTAACAAATATTTGGTTTTTAGTTTTATTATTTCTTCGGTTATTTTGAGTTGATTGGGTCAATGTACAGTAGAGGATCCTTATACTATCTTGAGCCCTATGTTTTCTGTTATTTATTTTTCTTTAGCATTTACTTTATTATTTATTTATTTTTTTAGGAAATTTTTATTTAAGTAAGCACAAATAGTATATATAATATATTAGATTTAGATTCTAAAGATAATTATTGTGTTATTTTTCATAATTTTCATATTTTAAGTTTGTCTAGTTATGCTTTTTTTATGTTTTTTGCTTCTTTGGGTTTGACGACTTCTTTAGTAATATTTTTTAAATATGGTTTTATTTGAATGTTTTTATTTTCTCTATTTTCAGTTCTTTTTATTGCTTTTGCTTGGGCAAAAGATATTTCTATAGAAGGTTTAAGTGGTTATCACAATTTTTTTGTTATGGATGGTTTTAAATTAGGGACCGTTTTATTTATTTTTAGTGAGTTTATGTTTTTTTTTAGAATTTTTTGGACTTTTTTTGATGCTGCTTTAGTGCCAGCTCATGAATTAGGTGAGACCTGATCTCCTATTGGAATGCATCTTGTTAATCCTTTTGGTGTTCCTTTATTGAATACCATTATTTTATTAAGTAGTGGGGTTACTGTTACTTGGGCCCATCATAGTTTATTAGGTAATAAAAGTTGTACCAATAGTTTAGCTTTAACTTGTTTCTTAGCAGCTTATTTTACTGGGATTCAATTAATGGAATATAGAGAGGCTAGTTTTTCTATATCTGATGGTATCTTTGGTAGAATTTTTTATTTGGCTACAGGTTTTCATGGTATTCACGTTCTTTGTGGTGGTTTATTTTTAGCCTTTAATTTCTTTCGTTTATTAAAGTCCCATTTTAATTATAATCATCATTTGGGTTTAGAATTTGCTATTTTATACTGACATTTTGTAGATGTTGTTTGATTATTTTTATTTGTTTTTGTTTATTGGTGATCTTATTAATTTAGCTTATTTAGTTTAATAATAGAATTTGTAACTTGTAATTACAAGGTTTTTATAAGCTATTATAGAATTTTTTCTTTTGACTTTTCTTTGAATATTGAAACCTGTTTATTTTTTTGTTATAATTTTGGTTTTTTCTTTTTTTATTTTTAATAACATTTCTTGAAGTGGTCTGTTGGTTATTTTTGATTCTTATTCATTTGTTATATTAATTTTGATAAGAGTTTTCATTATAGGTATTATTCTGATAAGAGAGAAAAATAATAATTTGTTGATTCTTTCTCAAATTTTAGTTTTAGTTTGTATTATTTTTTTTATTCCTAGAAATATAATGATGTTATATATATTTTTTGAGTTGTCCATATTTCCTATTTTAGTTATAATTTTGGGTTACGGGTCACAAATTGAGAAAATTAACTCTTCATATTATTTATTATTTTATGCTGCTTTTTGTTCTTTTCCATTTTTATTTATTTATTTTAAAAGAAATTTTAATATGGTTTTTACTTATTATAATTATTTTATTTCCTGGGAGTTATTTTTTATTTTAAGTTTAAGTTTTATGATGAAATTTCCAATTTATTTTTTGCACTTGTGGTTACCTAAGGCACATGTAGAGGCTCCAACTACAGCTAGGATGCTTTTGGCTGGTCTTTTACTAAAATTAGGAACAGCTGGTTTCATACGGATTTTGGGCAGAATAAATTTTATTCATAATAATGTTTGATTGATTATTTCTTTTTTAGGTATAATTTTAGCTTCTTTTTGTTGTGTTTTTCAAAGTGACTCTAAATCTTTGGCTGCTTATTCTTCTGTAACCCATATAAGATTTTTATTATTGGCACTAGTTTTTATCAGGATAAGTGGTAAATTGAGGAGTTTAATATTAATATTGGCTCATGGTTATACTTCAACTTTGATATTTTATTTTATTGGGGAGTTTTATCATACTTCGGGTAGCCGTATAATTTATTTTATAAATAGTTTTTTTAGTTCAAGAATGATAATGGGTATTTTGTTTACTTTGGTTTTTTTGTCAAATAGAGGTGTTCCACCTTCTTTATCTTTCTTGTCTGAGTTTATTGTTATCTTAAATGGTTTGATATTGGTCAAATTTATGTTTTTTGTAATCTTTGTTTATTTTTTGGTTTCTTTTTATTATTCTTTATTTTTGATTACTAGGTCACTAATAGGTAAGTTTTTTATTAATTTTAATTCATGAAATGTTGGTTATTCTTTTCCTTTAGTTATTATAATATATAATATTTTTTGGTTAAGTATTTTTTATTAATAAAAGAAAATAAATTTATTAAAGCAATTCTTTTATATTAATAATTATAAAAAATATCAAGGAGGTTTATCTGTTTGATTAGAGAGATCTAATCATAAAGATATTGGTACTCTTTATTTTATTTTTGGTTTATGATCTGGTATAGTTGGTACCAGGTTATCTTTGATTATTCGTTTAGAATTAGCTAAACCAGGTTTTTTTTTAGGTAATGGGCAATTGTACAACTCCGTTATTACCGCTCATGCTATTTTGATAATTTTTTTTATGGTAATGCCAAGGATGATTGGTGGTTTTGGTAATTGAATATTACCTTTAATGCTTGGTGCACCCGATATAAGATTTCCACGTTTAAATAATTTAAGTTTTTGATTATTGCCTACTGCTATATTTTTGATTTTGGATGCTTGTTTTGTTGATATAGGTTGTGGTACTAGTTGGACTGTCTATCCTCCTTTAAGGACTTTAGGTCATCCGGGGAGAAGTGTAGATCTAGCTATTTTTAGTTTACATTGTGCCGGTTTAAGTTCTATTTTAGGTGGTATTAATTTTATATGTACTACAAAAAATTTACGTAGAAGTTCAATTTCTTTAGAGCACATGAGATTATTTGTTTGAACAGTATTTGTTACTGTTTTTTTACTTGTTTTATCTTTACCTGTTTTAGCTGGTGCTATTACTATGTTATTGACTGACCGTAATTTAAATACTTCATTTTTTGATCCGAGAACTGGTGGTAATCCATTAATTTATCAACATCTATTTTGATTTTTTGGTCACCCTGAAGTTTATATTTTAATTTTACCAGCTTTTGGTATTATTAGTCAGTCTACCTTATATCTTACTGGTAAAAAAGAAGTCTTTGGTTCTTTAGGTATAGTTTATGCTATCCTAAGAATTGGTTTAGTTGGTTGTGTTGTTTGGGCCCACCACATGTATACTGTTGGGATAGATCTAGATTCTCGGGCTTATTTTACTGCTGCTACTATGGTAATTGCAGTTCCAACGGGTGTAAAAGTTTTTAGGTGATTAGCTACATTATTTGGTATGAAGATAGTTTTTCAACCAACTTTATTATGAGTTCTAGGTTTTATTTTTTTATTTACTATTGGTGGATTAACTGGTGTTATTTTATCTAATTCCAGATTAGATATTATTCTTCACGATACTTACTATGTTGTTAGTCATTTTCATTACGTATTAAGGTTAGGTGCCGTTTTTGGAATTTTTACTGGGGTCAGGCTGTGATGAAGATTTATTACTGGTTTTATATACGATAAATTAATGATAACTGCGGTTTTTATTTTAATATTTATTGGTGTTAATTTAACATTTTTTCCATTACATTTTGCAGGACTACATGGTTTTCCCCGTAAGTATTTAGATTATCCGGATATCTATTCTATTTGAAATATTATGGCTTCTTATGGTTCTATAATTAGAACTTTTGGTTTATTTTTATTTATTTATGTAATATTGGAGTCTTTTTTTAGTTACCGTTTGGTTTTAAATGATTATTTTGTTAATAGAAGACCTGAAGGTAGTTTAAGGGGGTATGTATTTGGTCATAGATATCAATCTGAAATTTATTTTAGTACGGTTGTATTAAAAGATTAAGGGTTTAATAACCCATCCTGATTTATCAGGTTTTTTATTTTATATCAAATATTAAAAAACTATATATTTTAATGTTTGATATGCTTTTTAGTAAGATAGGATAATTAAGTCTACATGGTTCATACCCGTGAGGTGTTTAGCTCTTGCTATTAAAGTTTTAGTATAATTTAGTATAATTCATTGTCAATGATTGGGTTAAAACTTTAGATTCTTTAGTATAATTTAGTATATCTGACTTCCAATCGGATGGTTTTAAGGATTAATAAATAATTTTTTTCAGGGTTTTAATTTAACTTTTCAAAATAGTTTATTTGCTAGTTATATAGATTGGTTTCATAATTTTAATTGTAGTTTACTTTTTGGTGTTTTAATTTTTGTTGTTTTAATTTTTTTTTATTTATCAGTTAGTCAGTTTTATTTTAAAAGGAAAAAAATTGAATATCAATTTGGTGAGTTGTTATGTAGTATTTTTCCCACTTTAATTTTGTTGATACAAATGGTTCCTTCTTTAAGTTTATTATATTATTATGGTCTAATAAATTTAGATAGAAATTTGACTGTTAAGGTTACTGGTCATCAGTGGTATTGAAGTTATGAGTTTAGGGATATTCCAGGTCTTGAGTTTGATTCTTATATGAAATCTCTAGATCAATTAACTTTTGGTGAACCGCGTCTTTTAGAGGTTGATAATCGTTGTGTAATTCCTTGTGATACTAATATTCGTTTTTGTATTACTTCGGCTGATGTTATTCATGCTTGGGCTCTTTCTACTTTATCTGTTAAATTGGATGCTATAAGGGGTGTTTTGAGGACTTTTTGTTATAATTTTCCTATAGTAGGTGTTTTTTATGGGCAGTGTTCTGAAATTTGTGGGGCTAATCATAGTTTTATACCTATTGTTTTAGAGGTGACTTTATTAGAAAATTTTAAAAGTTGGTGTTTTATAAATATTGATTAAGCTTTTTAGTTTATTTTAAAAATTTTTGTTTGTGGAACAAAAGAATTTAGAGCTATAAATTTATTTTATGTAAATATTGGTATTGCATATCATTTTAGGAAAATTTCAATTTTTTGAAAAATAGAAACAAAAAGTAGAAAAATATTTAGTTTTATTGTTTCATAATAAAAATTAATATTTTTAGTGTTGATATGTCGATTTTTGTTATATCTGTGTTTTATTTTTATATTAGAAAATTATATAATTTTTTTTTGTTTTATAGAAATTTATGATTTGAAGTGTTTTTATTTTAAGTTTTATAACTTTTTCTTTTAGAAATAAATTTTTTTTAATTTAATAATTAATTTTTTAATTATTTTTTAATCTAAAAATTAGTATATTTTATATATGAAATAAATTATAAAAATATAATTGTATAACTTGAATTCTTGATCAAATGTTTTTTAAAGACTTAGGTTTTAAATTAAAACTGGCTTCTGCCCTATGATTAATTAAATGGCAGTCTTAGCGTGAGGACATTAAGGTAGCAAAATCATTTGTGCTTTTATTGAGTTCCAGTATGAATGAAGTTATTGGTTGGTTATTTTATTATTTTATTTTAGAATTTAATATTTATTTAATAAAAAATAAATATATTTAAACAAAGATAAGTCTTCGGAAATTCTACTACAAATTATTTTTTATATTGTTTTTGTAGATTTTCTAGGGTAGAATATTATATAATTATTTTTTACTAAAATTAATTGAATGAATTACTCCGGAGTTAACAGAAAATCATACCTAATCTAGTTCTTATAGTAAGGTAAGTTTTACATCGATGTTGTATTTAGATAATTCAAAGAAGGAGAAAATTTGGTTTTTTAGACTGTTCTTCTAATAAATAATCTAACGTGATATTAGTTTAATTCATCGTGAGATAGAATTGTTTATCTTGTTAAATATTGATACTTATGGTATTTAGTACGAAAGGAACATTATAAAAGTTTTAAACTTTTTTAAAGATTATTCTTTAATTTTAATTTTAATTATGGTTTTAAGTATTACTTTATTCTTATTGTTGGTTTTTTATTTGGTTAATTTTTTTTTAAGTGTTAAGGATCTTAGTAAAAATAAGATTAGAACTTTTGAGAGTGGTTTTGTTAGTGTAGGTAAAATTCAGAATTCTTTTAGTATTCATTTTTTTATTATAATATTAATGTTTGTAATTTTTGATTTGGAGATTGTAATATTTTTAGGTATTTTGATTTCTGATATGGCTTCTTTTTTAAGTTTTTTTATGTTGTTTGTTTTTATTTTAGGCGGTTTTTATATAGAATGATGATATGGTAAGTTAATTTGATTAATTTAGTAATTAATATTTCTATTTTTTTGATTTCGATTGTTTTTGTTTTTGGTTTGTTAATGGTTTGAAGTTTACCTTTTTTAAAGGTTTCTTTTTTTTTGTTAGAATGAGATTTTTTAAGTTTGAAGTTTAATATTTATTTTAATAGAGTTTTGTTTTCTTTTATTTTATTTTTGGTTACTTTTAGTGTTTTAGTATTCAGTACTTATTATCTTAATAGAGAATTGAATTTTAATTATTATTATTTTGTTTTGTTAATTTTTGTTGGTAGGATATTTAGTTTAAATTTTAGTAATAGTATTTTTACTATGTTGTTGAGCTGGGATTTATTGGGTATTTCAAGTTTTTTTTTAGTTTTGTTTTATAATAATTGAGATAGTTGTAGAGGTGCTATAAATACTGCTTTAACTAATCGTTTGGGGGATTATTTTATATTTGTCTTTTTTAGTGGTTCAATTTTTAGTGGTTATTATTTTTTGAACTTTAGTTTTTTTACTTTTTCTATAAGTTTTTTTTTAATTTTAACTGCTTTTACAAAGAGGGCCCAGTTTCCTTTTAGTAGTTGGTTACCTAAGGCTATAAGAGCTCCGACTCCAGTTAGTTCTTTAGTTCATAGTAGAACTTTGGTTACAGCTGGTTTGATTCTTTTGATAAATTTTGGTAATCTTATTATACAAAAAAATTTGGTTAGATTAATTTTGATTTTTGGTTTATTTACTATGTTTTTTTCTAGTATTACGGCTTTGGTAGAGGAGGATTTGAAAAAGGTTGTAGCTTTAAGAACTTTATCTCAAATGGGTTTTTCTATAGTTACACTTGGTTTGGGATTAAGTTTTATTTCTTTTATCCATCTGATTAGGCATGCTCTTTTTAAAAGTTGTTTGTTCATACAAGTTGGTTATATTATTCATTGTTCTTTTGGCCAACAAGATGGTCGTAATTATAGTAATAATGGTAATTTGCCTTATTTTATTCAACTGCAGTTGTTAGTTACCTTATTTTGTCTTTGTGGTTTAATTTTTTCAAGGGGTGCTGTTAGAAAAGATTTTATTTTGGAAATATTTTTTTCTAATTTTTATATAATGTTTTTTAGTTTAATATTTTTTTTTTCTGTTTTTTTAACTTTTGGTTATAGCTATCGTTTGTGAAAAAGGTTTTTTTTAAGTTTTAATAAGATTATGAATCATTACAGGAGGACAGTGTTTATAAACTTTCTTAGTTTTCTTTTAGTTGTTTTTTCTGTCACTTTTTTGTGGTGGTTAAATTTTAATATGTTGAATATTCCGAGTTTGTTTTTATATGTTGATTTTTTTGCTCCTTTGTCTTTTTTATTTTTAATAATTTTTTTGTCTTTTTTTGTTATTAAGTTGTTATTTAAAGAGTTGTCTTATAAGTTTTTGGTTGATTATTTAGCTAAAAATAGGATTTTAAAAATAAAAAATTTGAAATTTATAGATATATATTTGAACGGTTTAATTTCTAAAGGTTTTTCTTTAAATTTGAATACTGGTTTTTTTGGTTTACTTTATATGAAAAGTTTAAATTATAACAGTATTATTGTTTTGGTTTTTTTTATGTTTTTATTTTTTTAAAGGGTTTTATTTTAATTTTAAAATATATGTTTTGCATACATAAGATCTATAACTCTACAGCATTTAGTTTATTTAAAATATAGTGTTTGGGACATTAAGATTTGTTGCTGAAACAATAAGTGGCATATAAATAATATAGATAGAATTTGTTTTAATTGTGGATTATTTTATTGTTATAACTAATAATAATTTTAAAAAATTTAATTATTAGTTATAATATAATTAGTTTCTTAAGAAACTATTTATCAAATTATAATATTATAATTTGATAATCTGGTGGAGAGTTGTAGTATATTAAGTACATTTGATTGCAGATCTAAAAGATTTTACTCTTTAGAATTTATAGTTTATTTAGAATATTTCACTTACAATGAGAAGGTTAAGAATTCTGTAATGAAGTTGTTTTTTATTATGTGTTTATTAATATGTATGATAAGTTATTTAAGAATTGATCCAATAAAAAGGAGGTTTTTTTTAATTTTATCACTTTTGTTTACTGTTCCTTTGATAAGTTTTAGTAATCATATTTGGTTCTCTTATTTTATTTGTTTACTGTTTTTAAGTGGTATTTTTGTTATTTTGGTTTATTTTTCTAGATTGTCAAGTTTAAGTTATACTAAGAATTATTTTTGGTTTTTAGTTATTTTGTTTAGTTTGATTTTTTTTAATTTAGATTATGTTTTTTATTATCATTTTGTTGGTGTGGTTAATTTTTATTTTAGAATTTTTTGGTTTATTTTTGTTTTTATTTTGTTTAGTTTGATTTTTTTTATGAATTTTAGAAGTTATTATCTAAGTTTTTCCGGAGCCCTCCGTAAAATTTAAAATTATTTTTTTGTTTTTTAGATTGTTAATATTATTTTTTAAGTATCACCGTTTGATTTTTATTTTAATTTCTTTGGAGTTTTTGATGTTGAGCTTGTTTTTAAAATTTTCTTTTTTGATGGTTGAGATAATGTTTTTTTATTTTATGTGTTTTTCTGTTATTTCCAGTATTTTAGGTATAATTATTATGGTAGGAAATATGAAATATTTTGGTAATGATCAGTGTATTTTTTAAACAGATGTAAGTTAAATTTAAACTATCGATCTTCAAAATCGAAAATTTATTTCTGTATAGAGATAATAGTATAATTTAGTATTTTTCTTTTTCGAGGAAAAGGTGATTTATCTTATAAAGTTTTCTTTTAAATATTAGGAATTTGATTATGGTTCATAACTATTTAAAATAATATTATCTAAATTTGATTTATTTTAATGAGCAATAAAATTTTACTCTGGTAATTAATCGCTTGTATAATACTTGTTCCAGAATAATCGGCTAGACTTGTTAAGCTTGTACTTAAATTGATTTTTTTCACAATTAACATTTTTATAATTTTTTTTGAATTTAGGTAGAATTAGATTCTTTTTATATTTTTTTTTGTGAAATTAAATTTTGTTAAACAAAACAGATTAGTACCTGTTTAGTCAAAAATAAAAAGAGCAGAAGTAAAGTAGTATTTAAACTGAAAAAATATTGGCAGACTTTCTAAATTATTTTTGGAACTTGGGTAGTAATTGAGAGCCCCCATTAACTACTTTGTTTATAGATTTATGTATGATCGTTTTTTTTATTCTTAAGGATTATAATTAAATATTTTTAATTTAATAAAACAGATATATACCTAGTATATGACAAAGTTAAATCTGAGTTACAATAATAAAAATTTTGGATAACTAAATTAGTATTTTGTTTGAAATTGTAAAAAACAGTAAAAGAATTTTTATATTTCTTTGAAGATTATCTAGAAGTGGTACAAATCATCCATCAATTCCTTAAAGAGGAGTAAGTTGTAGTAAAGTAATTTTAGGGGAACCTGAATTTAATAATTAACTATATTTTGAATTGCTTTGAAAGCATTTTAAGAGATATTTCTCGTAGTTATTAAGAGTTAGTTTAATTAAAGAACTTTTGACTGTTAATCAAAAAGTTAATCTCTTAATTAAGAGTTTAGTTTAATTTAAAATGTTAGATTGTAAATCTAAAGTTCTTTTACTCTTGATTTTATTTATTTTAATCATGGTTGTTTTAATAATAATTTTTATTGTTCAAAGAATTGCATTTATTACTCTGTATGAACGTCATCTATTGGGAAGGTCTCAAAATCGTCTGGGTCCAACTAAGGTTACATTTGGGGGGTTAGCTCAGGCTTTACTTGATGGTGTTAAGTTGTTGAAAAAGGAACAGTTAACTCCTATTAATTCTTCTGAGGTTTCTTTTTTATTGGTTCCTGGGATTTCTTTTGTTGTTATATATATGGAATGATTTACTTTGCCTTATTTTTTTGATTTTTTGAGGTTTGAATATTCTGTTTTATTTTTTTTGTGTTTAATTGGTTTTGCTGTTTATACTACTTTAATTAGAGGTGTAGTTAGAAAATCTAAGTATGGTTTAATTGGTGCTATTCGTGCTAGGAGTCAAAGAATTTCTTATGAAATTGCTTTTTCTCTTTATGTTTTATGTGTTTTAATTCATAATAATGTGTTTAATTTTTTTTCTAACTTTAATTTAAGTTTATTGATTGTTTATTTGCCTTTTTTGATTATAATCTTAGCTGAACTTAATCGTGCTCCTTTTGATTTTGCTGAGGGGGAGAGAGAGTTAGTTAGAGGTTATAATGTTGAATTTGCTAGTGTAGCTTTTGTTTTGTTGTTTTTAAGGGAGTATGGGAGTTTAATTTTTTTTAGGGTTTTGTCTTCGGTTTTATTTTTTAATTTCTCTATATTTATAAGCTTTTTGGTTTTTTCTATTTTAATTTTTATTCGAAGTTCTTATCCTCGTTATCGTTATGATCTTATGATAAGTTTGTTTTGATTTAAGTTATTGCCAATTTCTTTAATTTTTTTAATATATTATACTTTAATTTTTTATTAATATTAATCAAGTTTATTTTTTAGATATTTTTATATTTGTTTTTGTTTTACAATATTTATTTTATTTTAAGGAGAGGATGCTAAATTCTTTGGTTAAAAAGTTTTTTTCTGGTTTAATTGGTGTTTTTAGTTACAGTAGATCTCTTCCTTTAAGTTCTTTGATTTCTGTTTTCACTTTTGTGGTTCTTTTAACTTGTTGTTTTGGGGGTTATTTTACTTATTCTTTTTGTCCTTGTGGTATAGTGGAATTTACTTTTACTTATGCTGCGGTGGCTTGAATAAGTACATTGTTAACTTTCGTTTCTAGAGAGAAATTTTCTATTTACATAAGTAAAGATGGTGACAGTTTTTTGAAGACTTTTAGAATGTTATTAGTTGAAATTGTTAGTGAGTTTTCTCGTCCTTTAGCTTTAACCGTACGTTTAACTGTTAATATTATAGTTGGTCATCTAATTAGAATGATACTATATCAAGGTTTGGAGTTAAGTTTAGGTGATAAGTATATTTGAATTTCTATTTTTGCTATTATGATAGAATGTTTTGTTTTTTTTATTCAAAGTTATATTTTTTCTCGTTTAATTTATTTATATTTAAATGAATAGAGTTGTTAACTTAATTTAAAGTGTCGAACTTTTAATTCGAAAATGTTTTTTCACATCTCAGTTGATATAGCATAAGAAGTGCATTTGTTTTAAGCGCAAAAGATATAAGTCAACTAACGAATTTTAAGCAGGTCTTCTAAACTTGTTCTAGGAATCTTCCTGTTCGTTTTTGATAATTTTTTTTGTATTTTTGACTTTTTTTTTTTCTGTTATAAGGATAATTATTAATAATATTTTTTTTTGGTGAAGAATTTTCTTAATAATGACTATTGTTTTTATCACTTTAAATAAAAGTAGAAAAAGTTACGTTAGTATTTTTAATTATTTTATTATTCAGGAAAGATTGGGTTTATTGTTTTTAATTTTTTCTTTTGGGTTTTTGCAGTTTTTTATTTTGTTGATAAAAATCGGGGTGGCTCCACTTCATTTTTGGGTTTTTAGAGTTACTAGAAATGTAATAAATTTAAATTTGTTATGATTTTTAACTTTTCAAAAATTGCCCTTTCTTTTTATTTTGTTGCAAATATTTTTGCTTAGTTCACTTTATATTTTTATTTTAGGTTTATTATTATGTTATTTACAAATGTTTACTCTTAAGAGATATAAGAACTTGATAATTATTTCCTCTACTGAATCTTTTAATTGAATTATTCTGGGTTTATTTTTTTCGGTTTTTAATGGGGTTTATTTGTTTTTATATTATTTTTTTTTAATGTTACTTTTAATTAATAAATTTGTTAAATTTAATCAAAATTTTGTTAATTGAGAGACAGCTTTAGTTTTTTTGAATATTCCTTTTAGGGTTTCTTTTTTTGTTAAGATTTTTTCTTTGAGGGAGTTGTTTAAATTAGAGAGCTTTTTTGTTTTATTAATTCTTTTTATAATGTTTCTTTCTGTTTTGTCTTTTAGTTATTGACTAATTAATTTAAGAGTTAAATCAAATTTATATAAGGCCGATAATTTAAAGTCTTTTTATTTCATTTTGTTTCCTATGATGTTAATTTCTATTATTTAAATACTTTTCTAGTAAAAATTATTATATTATCTTGATAAGGTAAAGTTTCTAAATAGAGAGAAGTAAGATGAAAAATAGATATTACTATATTTGATTACGGTTCAAAAAGATAAACATCTTTGTAGTTTAGTTTAGATAGAATATTTGTTTTTGATGCAAAAGGGTTTAATTACATA